>CM034149.1:249499571-249532071 GCA_019776745.2 Taxus chinensis
ATCAATATAATAATTTATAAAATGAATAGGAGTAATTCATAAGTATATAAAAAATATAATTTTTACTTGATATTTATAGAAAATTGGACAAAATATTTAATTTAGAGTCTAGAAAATAAATAAGATAAAGTGAGAAAGTATGATGGTTTCTCTTTACTACTTTTGTTCAAATTTAGGTTTAGCTTAGAATAGATGTGTGTTAAGTTACTAATTAATAATTAATATGTAGATATGAACATATAAGATAACATTATAAATAGATCAAATAACAAATATGCTTTAATATAGTAAAATGAATAAGATGAGTACACTTATCTCTTTGACTAGTCTAGATACTGATTTGGGTGTGATAGATGAATGAATTGGCTAGAATCATATTGTAGATGATTCATTTCTAATTTTGGAATACATAGTACATAGGGATGAACTTTTAATTTCCTAGTACAATACCATTTAGTGTTTTATTTTATAATATGTTTTCACTTGGGCTATCAATTAGGCCTTAACTTCCATAGAGTTTGTGAATGACTGATTATGCTTCACTATGAAATATTAGTTCTTTCTCCACCATATGTAAAACCATATAAAACTATCCACCTTAACTTAGAACCTTAATCATTAGTTTATATACCTGATAAATATTATTGTTTTGAAAGTTTAATTACATTCTATACACCACCTACTTTGGCACTGTTCGAAGAGGCCTCAATTGCATTAGTTCTTCACCTATAGATGGACATCCTATTTCATTAATGTAACTATATTTAATAACTTTAACACCTGATAATCACTTTGTATTGTACTTTTGTTACTTGTTCTTTGACATTTATAGCCTTCTTGAGTTGGGAAGCTTAAGTATAGACATAGGTTTTGTGAGTTTTTGTAGATATTTTTTGAGTGATGCTTCTAACATTTGATCTTTCTTTTTGAAAATTGGGGATATTTTTTTACTTTCATTTTGATTATTTGTGATGGAGGATCCCTTGAAAGTGTTATATGTTTTCAAGAAAAGTAAATGAATCTATTCAATTTACTCATATGGTTTCACTGGCTATCATTTTACATTAAGGCCAACTTAATGAATTATGACCATAAAATTATTACAAACTAAAATATTAGTCATTGGGTGGCATATGATGGGAATATTCACCAGACTGAACCATTGTAATGTTTAGTAACATTAGCTGGTTTTGGTCCCAAAGGTGAAGTGTAGTATTTTTGAATCTATATACTGAAAATTAGGAATAACAACTACTTGTGACCGATATCAAATTTATGTAAGTCTTGATCAATGTAATAAGATACAAGTCTTGTCTTGCAATTTTGGTGGGATATGATATAATTAGCTTGGTAGGTGTATAAGTCTTGATTAAAGGGATACGTAATTACTAACATTATCAAGTGATTATACCAAATTTAGAGGTGTTTAAATTTACCCCATTTAGATACCAAATCAACTTAATTACTTAGAGGAAATATATACCCTAAGTGTGTAAAAACAGTTTGTATTTTTCTCAGATGATTTTTCTTGAGATGTTTGATTTTTTTCTAGATCCCCTAATTACAACTCGATCATAGACATATCGATGTCCCTATACAAATAATTAAACTATAACTCTTAATTTTATATTGACATGAAAATTAAAATATAAAAAATCATGGAATGAGTACATACACAATTTTTCCTTATAAGTGTATGAGCTTCTCAATGAAACAATTAGAGATAAGGATTTAAATTACATTATGGAGGATTGCGGTTGATCAATTCCCAATTTAAAATAGTAATGTAAAAAAAAAATAGGGTTAGGTGCCACTTGATCATGTAGAAGTAACTAAAAGGAGATTAGGGTACCTTCGTCTGCATCATAAACCTAAAGAATTGTAGGTGTCACTTTGACATAGTATACCTCAAAGGAGGTGATAGAATGTTTTCCCACGGCATTTCTATACCCATCATTATTGATGTTAATCCTAAAAATAAATTAAACCTATATTTCCGTGGGAATCAAACCCCTTAAAATGACTAATATGCCCAATTCATATAATTGAATGTCAAATTTTAAAGGGAGTTAAGTACACACATGCCCTCACCCATGCATATATTAATTCTTTTGGGAAACTTTGAAATGTATAAACAATGTTTTTCATTTCCCATACTCATGTGTTGTCAATTAAGTAACTTGCATATTATGATGTAAATTAGAAATTATGTAACCTGATATCTAATGGACCATATAAGTATCATAAGATGCAAAACAGGGGCATATATGAAACGTAATTTATTTTTCCTTTAATTCAGTTGTCTGTGAATTTTCTATTTCATTCCATTTTAATATTTTAGTCTTGTTCATAGATAAAAAAATATAAAATAATGCAACAGGAGGACATTTAACTAATTAATTTCTAACATTAATTTCCCAAATCATATAGTGTTTGTAAGGTTACTCTGAATCTAGGAACTATCAAACCACAAAGGATATATTGGCACTCAACTAATTTTTATGCGATCTAGGAGAGTATGATGATTTGGGTGCCATAAATAGGTTGTGATATGAGGACTAAAGTTACTTATTGTTGAATTTAGCACAAGAAATTATGACTTGGTCAAAAAGTCCAGCTAGGTCAAGAGTGCTTGTATGGCATGACCCTTTTTGTATAGATTAGACATAAGTGGATTCTATCTCTGTAAACTTTCTATATATGCCTTACCTTTTGGAACGATATACTTGGTTGGTCTTCTTACTCTCCTTCTATAATAGATTTGTAACTTTGATCAAACCATCATATGCAAGATGGAGTCCTATAAAAAAAATAGGTGGGTTTTTGGGCACCCATGTGCACCGCCAATGGCACTACTACTTCAAAGAAGGATAAACCCACATTTGGTTTCCTAGCATGTGTATATTACCATATTCCAATCATAATTTCACAAACATACTTAAAAATACCTTCTTGAGTTTGACACTTGCTCAAATAATTAGGCAAAGGTTTTTCACTTTTCTTGTGTATAAAGATAATATGAAGATTATGGACCTGGTAGGTGACTTCACGGCCTATAGAGAGTATACCTTAAACTAATGTGTATGGAATATTTCACTTTTTCAGAGTTTGGAGTTATTTTTCTGCCTTACCTTTATATGAGGATCTCTTAAAAACTACTAATACCTTAAATGTTGGTTATGATTGACTTTTCTTTATAGGATTCTAATGATTCTTATGTCGTGAAATTCCAACCAATAGGGAGTTTACTCCATACGAAGATGATGTATGTAATTGAAATTTCTTTAGTACAAAATGTGTGGTCGAATATCAATACACAACGGTTGAGTTGGTATATTTTGACAAAACTAACCAAAAGCTGGACACTTTAAACATAGGAGGAAAAATTTTGATTTTGAATTCATAGAGTTGGGGACTATATATTTTAATAGAATGTTTTTTGCAATTAAACCCAGCAACCTACTAAACAACTAAATCCATAACAATATAAAACAATGACCACAGGGATATTAGGTGTGCTAGAAAGATTGGGGTCAGGGTGTGTATTGTGCATGAAAATGTGTAATTTCAACACATCAGTGTCAAAGGATATTTATCATGTTGGAGTTGTCAAAATATCCCCCAATTTAAAATTTTAAATATAAATGCAAATTGTATGCTTAAAGCAAAAGTATACTTGAAGATGTGTAGACACTTTGTCATTTACTTGCAGTAAATTGTTTAAGTATCTTATTGTGTTGTGTAGGCACGCTCCAAACTGAAACCTACAAACATTACATGTTGTCAATGCGCAAGATAGGAAAATGACTTTAACTCAAAAGTAATGACATATGAAATAAATGTGTAGTGTAATAAGAAATTCTTAAAAGAGATAAAAACACGGAAGGAAGACACCTATTTTTTCTTAGGAGGAAATTGCTCCCTTTTTTTTATTTGTATATTTTAAAGTTGTAAAATTTTATGAAGGATTGGGTGTGATCAATCCCAAATATGCAACGAGGAAGGAAAGGTGAATGTGCTATTTTTACCAATCCAACATAAATGCCAAAGAGAGAAGAACCAAAAATATGATCTGACACACCCTTCAAGGAGGAAGAAAACCTGTATCAAATCAAATTTAGCAACTCTAATTTATTCCCTTAATTTTAAAGGGCTAGGAAATATTTCCCACTAAGACAACTTATAGTTTCACTTCCCTCTTTAACCACACGAACTCTACCATTGGAGATGATATAGACCCAATTTAGTAATTTAAAGCACATATTGAAAACAGAATTAAATTTTCCCATAATCTACCATTGCCATAGAGCAGCGTAGAAATTAATTAGAATTTTATTCATACCAAAATATGAGTATAGAAAGGATTATACATGCCCCCAATGTGTCCAAAAAGGAAAGAAACATTGTACTGGGAGAAGGAGAGAATGAAACACTTTCACACCCATGAAACTTATGCCAAAAAAAATTAAACCTAAATATGAAAACCAAATAATAATTATGTGATAATGATGATTAAATATGAAAATGTTTGAAAATCTCGAGGAGATTCCCCTGGTTAAAAAATCAATGGTGGGTCAAAAACCGTCATTACAGTCATGAACAGGCTATACTTTTACTATTATAAATTTATGGATTTTTCTTCATTTGAATCAATTTTGATACATTTATAGGTATCCATGCATATGTCCGTGCCTAGGGAAAAAATGCTTATTTTACTAGACTGTATAATTAATTACTAGATGTTTCCCCTCTTTTGAGGCATATCTGATACTAATTGAGTGTGACAGATCAGAAGGGAAAAGAGTAACCATGTAGAGATTGTTGACTAACCTTATATAAAACCTCTACAAAAAAACTATGATTGTCATGGCCACAAAAAAATAAATTATACCCTATAGGGGGATGTTCATGGTAGACACCATGGTGCAAAATAATAGCAACGAAGAGCATGATAACAATACTATTGTTCTATGTTAAAAAATATATATTACATTAATAGAAGATGATGTGGTGCAGAAAAACAAGTGATACCATGTAGAAAACATGTATAAACCTGTCAAGTAATGTCACAAAAAGTTGTGAAATACCTTAAAAAATGGTACATGATTGGTGTCACTAAGATAATGAGGGCCTTTGGGCCTGAAAATAAGATATACATAACCAACACAAGAATTACATTGTAATCATGGGATTTTACCCATAGGTCACAAGGAAAAATCAAGGCCATTAAGCCATAATCAGAGGATAAAAACAAAGAACAGCACGCGTGCACACACGCACGAAAGCACGCACGCACGCAAGCAAGCACACACACACACCACACACACAACACAACCCACACACACACAACACACCCCACACACACACAACACACACACACACACACACACACACACACACACACACACACACATTTTGGAAAAAATCGATGAAAAACAAGATAAACAAGATGTGATGAAAACCATAGATATATGACAAGAGGTAGAAAATTATTGTAACACTCTGTAGTACTAAAAGACAATTGTGTTAGTCCTATATAGTCATATATATATATTATATACATATATATATATATATAGATATTATATATAGGTATAATCAAACATAATGAGGAAAGAAAGGGAAAACATAATGTAAATAGAGCACTTGGATGTCGTATGCAAACGGAATAAGGCTCTAGAGGTTAGTTAGTTTAGGAAAATGGTAGGCTAACACCTGCATGTGTACCACTCCAAAAAGTTATACATCATGCTCACTGTACACTTGAACCACAGTTTTTTTGTGTGAAAATAAGAAATTTGCTGTATCAAAACCAGAGTAACAGCCCCATGTATAATGTGAATGGAAAATAATTTTTGTATGGTTGTTACAAAAACAGGTCTTGGATTTTATATTTTTACAAATTTTAAATGTTTATGTGTTTGAGGTTCTCCAAAAGGCAATATGAATCCTATTCTTGAAGATATGTCAAGGGTGATCTAACAATTCCCCCTAAATTAGACAAACCACGTAGAATGTGTAATTGACGTGCGGAAGAAATATTTTACCTAGGTGTGTGTGGGTTGTGTGATGTGTGATGTGTGTGTGGTGTGTGTGTGTGTGTGTGAAATGTGTGTGTGTGTGTGTGTGTGGTGTGTGTGTGTGGGGGTGTCGTGTGGGTGTTGTGGTTGTGGGTGGTGTGTCCGTGTTGGGTATGGGTGTGTGTGTGTGGTGGTGTGTGGGTTGTGTGTGTAAAATTGAGGGTTTTAGGTGTAGAAACCACTCCCTCAAGAATCTGTTGAAACTAGAAATAGAGTGCATCATCGGAAATGAGGGGGGATGGTATGATAATAACCCAAAATATCTACAAGAGGGTAAAATCAATTGTCAAAGAGGATTTGTAGACTCACGCACGAAGTTCATAGAAATGTGAGACAAGTTTAATTCAAACCAGGGTGATTGTGTCGCAAAAGGCCACTATTGAAGGATAACTGAAAGAAAAAGGAAGAATTGGGTTGAGGGTGAGAAATCAATTGTCATTTACTTTGGGGGTTGGTAATAGAGAATGGGGACTCCTACAGAAATGAAAAGTGGTAGTGTGGGTCGTAACCTATAAGATCTTGCAAAGATTAATATAGGTTTACAACTATAGAGAGAATGTGTGTATAGGAAGGCCTAGAGGGGAGGAGACATAGGAGGCCTAAAACCTACGTGATGTAACATGTGAAAATAAAGGCCCATCAAGAGACCTAGAATGATGTGAATCCATGTTTGAAATCAAGGCCTAGTATGATACCTAAGAGGACTAGTGTGATGTAAAGTAGTGTGTGAAGCAATAGGCTTATCTATAGACACACTAAGAATCAATGTGGAAATTACAAAAGAGTGAGGAACATGAGTAGATAAATACCTAAAAGGAGAATCACATATAGTGATAACCTACTAATGATGGATAAAATTTATGCACTGATGAACAATGGATGGACATCCCTAATAGCATTGTAGCTAAGGGAGACTTAAAGGCATTACCCCAGTAGTGATATATTTAACTAAGAATGAAGTATGTGTAGTGATAGATCCAACGGTGATTGGTAGTGTAATTCACCAACTATGTGGGTCAAAATCAAGTGCAAGACTCTCAAAATAGAGATACCAAAATAATGAAGGACCATGCCAAATGTTATTGGTATGATGTGGAGTACCCAAACACCCTGAATAGGAATCTGATAGATAATATTGGGGATAGATATTGTCTCAAGGGATAAGTGTGTCATATATATTAGAATCATCCAACTAAATGACTAGTGTAGAAGGGGGGTGTGAGAGAATAGTGTCAACCATTGCATCTAATGGTTGATCATAAGAAGGTGGTGGTGGAACCTCAAAATGTGTGTTATGAAATTCCGAGGTAGAGGGGTCATTATCATGTGGAGGAAGTGTGTTAGTGAATATTTTCAACTTAGCATTGGTTATTGATATACTTGGAAGATTTGGTGGGATCATTCCATTCAATTGGCTTTGAGTCAAGAAGGTCCAAATGATGTGTTTTAGCCTAATACAATGATCTGTAGATTGGCCAATGTATCTATGGTAATCAAAATAGGAATTAACATAAAATATATTACTTTGGGGATTACTCGTATCAAGCTTGAATAGTATAGGGAGAGACACGAGATCGCATTCAAGTAGTTTCAATAAAAACTAGTATGGAGAAAAAATTTAATGATGTAAATTATCATCTTGTAAGTTGTAAATGGAGCTTAGTAGTTTGAGAAATAACATTTATAATGTCTTTATAAGTAGCCTTATGTTCATTAGTTTTTCCTTTCAAATTAAATTTTATTTGGAACTTTACATTGGAATTGTATAGGCACTAGAAACATACTTGATTTTATTCCTATGTAATAGCTTAGATACACGCTCTTTTAGTGTATGACATTGATGGTTGAAATATTGAAACTTGTTGAATATGACCAATTTTTGCAATGGAGGAAAAATAATTGATTAAAAAGGTCTTGTAACTCACTATTAGCTAATGCATTTCTCATCTTAATAAGAAGTGTGTAATAAAGCAGACATAGTCACTAATATGCTCTTTGTATCCTTGTTTGATTTCAAAAAAATTACATAGGATAACTTATCCCCAATGTTGTTTGAGATTTTTTTTAATAATTTATTTTCCAGTGTAGTAAAGGAATACACAGAATGTGTGTGCATATTATAGAACCATTGCAATGCAACATCCTTAATGATATTAGGGAATAAATTGGTAAGAAATAAATCACTAGATACATAGTCAAAGAAAGTAACATGAAAATATCATATATTTTCATGTGGATCACCCTTTCCATCATAGATAGGAAGCTTAGGTGCAACAAACCCAACAGGAAAAGGATAGAAACATAATTAGCTGTAATTGGGTTATGTATTAATTGAGAATATTCCATAGCATTGGAATCATGAGAGGAACCTTTTTTCAATTGTTAAATTTGTGCTTAGAGAAAATGCACTAGGGACTCAAGAAATTGTTTGCTAGATGAAGAGGCATGTGAGCCATTATGGTGGTAGATAAGATATGTAGTAGTAATAATGGCTTCAGGAATAGGCATAGACACATTTTACATGGGTATGCTATATGTCTCGAAGGAAGTAGGCACAGTAGAGGTGGGTATAGTATATGTGTCAATTGAGGCATGTTTGATTTAGTATCTTACAACATATAGAAGGATATCAATGTGGTTCATATTTTCATGTAAGAAATGTTGTAAATGTTGTTCCTCATCCTCAAGGAGGTCTTGTGTATGATTTTCATAATTAGTATTAGAACCATGACCTTGGATAAGATCGGTGTGAAGAATAAGGATAACATTAAAGAATAGATCAACAAAAAAATATTTGGCTCATAAAAATCATGCTCATAGGTATGTTCGTATCCAAATTTGGAAACCATATAAAAATAATTGAAATCATCATATAATTCTAGAAGAGAACTAGGGTTAGAGTGTTTAATAGATACATATATAAAAGGAGTAACATGATAAACCATTAATGCAAACAAACATAACTTAATAGTAGATCAAACCTTAAGGCCACTAGGCTTATGGATACAATGTTTAATTAGAGGTTGGGTTCACCAAATGATATCACTTTTTGTGAATTTCTTATGTCATTCCATTTTAAGATTTTAGTGTGTTTCATACATAAAAAGGATGAAGTAATGCAACATGAGGCTATCCTGATCTAATTAAATTCTAAAATTAATTTCCCAAATTAGAATAATGCTTTATAAGGTAATTACTTATCTAAAAACTATTAAAACACAAAATATAAGTTTCAATTAGCTAGTTCTATGTGGATCTAGGATATTTTGAGTGATCTAGGTGTGGAAACATGTTCATATGAGAGTGTACTTACTTCATTGTTGAAATTGACACCTGAACTTATACATAGTAAAAATCATACAACTATGTTAATGGCATTTGTATGGTCCTAACCCTTTTGTACAATATTGGACCTTGGATTTTAGCTCTTTAAATTTCTGTGTGCCTCACCTACCTAGAAATTATTATCATTTTGTATTGGTATTCTTCTCTCCTTCAGAATGGCTCTGTAAATTTCATAAAACCCTCATAGTACAAGATGGGGTTCCTACGAAACAAAGAAAGATGGGTTATGGGCACCCTTGTGCATGGATAATATTTCCAATACTATGAATAGGTATAAAATTGTACATTATTCTCCTAACATGTAATATCTACTGTAGTGCAATCAAAATTTGATAAAACATTATTTGAAAATACCTTGCTTGAGTTTCACACTTGCTCAAATTCTTGGGAAGGGTAGTTTTACTTACTTATGGAGAGAACATGGAGCTTGTTGGACCTATTAGGTGACTTTAGACTTGTAGAGAGTACTACCCTAATGAATGTGCATGAATTATGTTACATTTTTTAGAGTTTGGACTTCCTTTTGTGATTTTTTTTACATGATTAGCTCTTAAAGTGCCAAGACCTTAAATGAGATATGATTTACTTGCTTATATAAGATTCTGATTATTATTATGTCATGAAATGTTGAACAAGAGGGGATATTAGTCCATATGAAGCTAATCTAATTGAAATATTTAGTACACAATGTGCTGGTCTAAAACCGTACTCTAGGGTCGAGTTGTAGATTTTGAAAAACCGACCAAAGTCGACATTTTTACTCCAGAGGAAAACATTGATTTTGACTTCATGGAGCTGGGATATATTTTGAGGTATGTCCCTTATGTCCCTGAGGTGAGGGATCAAACCTTGAAAAATTCTCACAGCCCCTATGTGGAGTCATTTGGAGTTAGAGTAGGTATTTACCTTATCTCATGTTCACCTAGGTGCTTTATTTACCTTTATTGTATTTATCCTCACCCACTTATGTGTGTGGATATTTATTTTATCTTATTTAGATACTAAGAGATATTGTCTAATTTTTAGGTATAGTTATTTCCTTTATCCATGGTATTGACTAGTTCTTTCCTTGATCTATGGTATTTACTAGATCATTGATGTCTAGTTCTCTCCTAAATCTATAGACTTAACTAGTTCTTTGATGAGTAGTTCTTTCCTTGATTTATGGCTTGATCTACAACCTTGACTAGTTATTAGATTGTTATTCCTTGCCTATATAAGCAAGGCCCATTTTCATTGTATTTCATTGAGTTCCATAATAATATATGATATTTATTCTCATTTGTTTACAAAGTTTTTATGTAAATTTATTCTGGAAAATTTCTTTCATCTTATAGATCGTGGTGTTTGATTAGAATCTATGTTCTTGGCTTGGTATGATCTGGTTATCATTTCTTTTAGTAATTTTAACACATGATAATCATTATGGAGTCTTGTGTATCCTACATCATTCTCACATACCTCATGAAATGCATGTGTATAGAATATAAAAGATTTTATATATCAAACCACATGACAAATAACATATGTAAAGTATAAACTAGTAGATAAAATCATGCTCAAGTCATGATTTTATTTTTTGTAATATTTGAATTTGTTTTGTATTATTTTTAATAAATTATTACAAAAAAAAAATTATCTTATGATGTGATCAAGAGGTTGAGGAGGGGAACCCATGGATGTAGGATTTTTGGCCCTCAATATAATATTATGCACAATAGGAGTTGTGTGTTTCGTTTTAAGTTCAGGTTATGGGACACACTTAGATATTTATTTCTTGTTGGAGGATACCTAGGAGAATACCTTCGTAATATAAAACATGTAAATGTATAATGATTAGGATTAATAAGAATGAATTTATAAACCATTTCTATATTATAATAATAATTGGGAAAATGAGCCTCATAAGGGATACCCTTAACTATAATAACTTGATTGCAATAAATTTATTACAAATTTTGATGAATGATATAATAAATAGACATAAAATACTTAATCCAGAGGTACCCTAGACATGTCACATGTTCCAATGTTATTAGTGACCAAAACTTCTATAGCCATAGTATTGGATCCCATAGTAAGAGGGATAAAAATGTGCTTAATTACCCAATTAGAATATTTTACATTGAATTATATATTTTTTCTTAGTATATCCTGAAGAAGTAAGTAAGGTGAGGTTACACACGTTTCTCCAGGAACTGTTATCAACCAATACTATGTGGATAGGTTGTTGATTAATAAAATATTGATATGAATTATATGAGAAATAACATTATCATCAAGTATGCCATTGTCATTGAATGTAATGAGAGGCCTAGGAAGAAAAGAAGATGTAATTTCTTCAACGAGGGAATCAAATGGATGGTGGTATGTAGATAAAGGATATTATGCCTTATATTCATGATACACCTCATGTTTCTCTTATATTCATAAGTGTGATGATTAGGAATTAGAATATTGAAGGTGTTAAGGTTAGGATTCTCATTGACTTTAGGCTTAGA
Source organism: Taxus chinensis (assembly GCA_019776745.2). Lineage (NCBI taxonomy): Eukaryota > Viridiplantae > Streptophyta > Pinopsida > Cupressales > Taxaceae > Taxus > Taxus chinensis. The sequence continues at coordinate 249,511,498 of CM034149.1, forward strand.
TTGCTTTTGAGTATAATCAAATTATATAGTATTGGTATCAATAATATGGTGGATAACATATCAAACCCTAAAACATTTATTAGTGGAGTTCTCAATACATCTATGGTAGTCACAATATGCATTAGAGTCAAAAGATTTAACTTGAGGATTACTCATATTAACTTTAGTAGATTGAGGGAGAGATTAAAGATTGCATTCAAATAATTTTTGTAAGATTACATATGGTGGGTAAGAAAACCATGTGAATTTCCTATGAGAAGGTGTTTGTATTTTAAGATTTATAGGTTATTATATAGAAATAACAACTCATTTATATTTATTTCTCTTATAATAATTTTTGCCTTTGTAATTATATTTTCCTTGGAACTTAGATGTAGATGCATTGGGTGGAGTGGACCCATACTTAAGATTTTTTAATGTTAGTATCTTGGCATCTCTTTATTTCATAGTATCACATACCTTATCAAAGGATAAAAAAATCAGTCATGATAAATTATTACAAGAGATATAGGAGACTTTGATTAAATAGATCCTAAATTTCAGTATCCAAAAGTATATTTCTCATTTTTATAAGCCTCGTTTAATAATGTAATACATAATCAATAATTGGTTCATTAGAGCCTTGTTGTGTTTTATACATTTGACCATAGGAAACCTTATCACCAATATTGATGGAGAAGTCTAAAATAAATTAATTGGATGATAGATATAAATCCCTTACAAAATAAATGTGTAGGTTGTGTAACAATTACAAAACATAATACTAAAGTATTATAAGGAAAATATTAGTGATAAGTTGATCATTATAGTCAAAATTTAAGAAAATAACATGAAAGGAGTGAATATGTTTCTTAGGATCACCTTTATTATTGTTTTTTCTCAAAATTAGTACCCTATGATTTGATCATGGAAAAGTAATACTTTTGGCTAACATGGGATTGTCTCCAAGTGTGGGACCTTGCATCTTGATACAAACCTCTAGAGAATGATGGTTCCTCTACATATCCTAATGCTAAAAATACTCCTACAGATGAAATAAAAAAATCCTTAAGCTAAGAAATATCATAGCATCAGGAAGAAGGGGCATAAATATCCATGAGGAAAAAATGAGGAGGAAATGAAGGAAGGAAATATTATACAAGTGTGCCATAGAACCAAAACAAGTAAATCTACTCATTGCACACATTGTAAAACACATACAAAAGGAAAAACCTACAAGTATAACTTGTACACAACATAAAATGAGATAGCATAAAGGTAAGAGACACAACAAAACGTAATAAAATGGAAGATAAGATCCACAATATCCATATTCAATTTCTCTAAATTATACACCATATGTTACATTCCATTTGGGACATATTGAGAAAGATCCAAAAACGTAGTTTTATAACTCAAACAAGTTTAGGACACCCATTTTGGCATGGTGTCTTGTAAAAATGGAGAAGTATACATTAAAATAATAATGAGTTACATATATAGAATAATAAGAGGGGGAGTAAATTTTAAGTTAATAATACCCCAACTTATTCAATTTAAGGACCAATTCGCATTCAAGTTTGGAAACCTAGCATGGGCATCATCAAAATTTTATATATCCCATACCTAAAAATGGCTATCAGTTATTTTTTTGAATTTTATCCCAAAATATAGTTTTGTTACAACCCAAAAATACATCAACAATGTAGTACTCTTTAATACCTTTCCAATGATATAAATCTTGTCTTATTATGTGACCTAGATAAAACATTATGAGCGAAGATTGTACATTGATCCGCACAGGTGGGTGAAAAATTACAAAACTACAAAGCTATGAACTATAAAATTTTGAAAGTAGCTCCAAAACCCAAAACTAAAAAAATTTGAATTGTAAACTATGAATCAGTTCCCTAACCTCGAAACTAAAAAAATGAGAACAACTCCAGATGTTGAACTAAAAAATTGCAAAGAAGCTCTGAAACCCCCAAAACTACAGAACTTTGAAGTATCTACAAAACCCTAAAACTAAAAAATATGCATATTTTGAAGAATTTTTTTAATTTTTTGGGAAAATGGGGGAATTTCCAATAAAGTGAAGACATTTTTGAATATTCCCAAATGCTTAAAATATGTAAAAATATAAAAAAATGAAGCCTTCAAGGGGAAATGGGTACATATTTCCCAAATGAAGTGTGATCTTGTTTTAGTAAAAGTTTTTTGGTGACCTCCAAGGGACATCATCCTACTAGATGATAAATACCAGCATCCTTGATTAATTCATTGGGCATGGATTCAAACATAACCTTGAAGAAAAAATGATCTCAAACATTTTGTTATGTCCCTGAACCCAAATAACTTAGCACCGATTTAAAGCTGATATTTTGGAGACTTGAATAAAGCTTATAAATTGTCCCAAAACCCTTCTGATTTTCACAATGGAAATCAATCTAAAATGGATTGTGTAATAACAACAAATGCCTAAAACTATGTACAAATATAAATAATCTAGATGTTCTAGTGAAGAAATGCAAAGTGTCCCACAATCACTTGTTTTGAAATAAGAAAACTAAAACTAATCCTAAGTACCAAAGGGAAAAGGAAAATAACAAAACCAGTTATGGAATGGCATAATATCTTCCCTTCCTTCCAATGGGATAATGTGACTAGTTTTACCAACTAGATCCATGGTGGAAATGAATACAGTACTTGACTGCACTTACTTATAACCAAAAGATCATCTAAATATAGAATGATACCTCTTCATCTTCTTTACATTTGATTTGATAGGTGTTGACTATTACCTTCTGATATCTGAGTTTCCTCATGCTCTGAATTGCATGAATGTTAACAAAGCCTTATAGGATTCTAAACTAGTCAAGTATTGCATTGGCAACTACTTGGGGAACAAGTGGACTAATCCTTTGATTTTACATCTACTTTACTTCAAATCCAAGGATAGAGATGGTTGAGACAATTCCTCTTCATGGGAGATCTTATGGGTGATTAGAAACCTAATATGTTTTCTCTTGTGCAAAAAAAATTTTCTTCCACCTTGTTCTCTCATACTCAACTTCAAATGAGAAGTTTGGAACTCAAAATAATCCTCCTCAATTGAATGAGTTCTCCCCCCCCCCTGACCCATTATAGAAAACTTATGTCAATATTACCACATTTTCACCTAAAAGAATGAAATCCAATTCTAAACATGTAGGATGATGAGGGTCACTGCATTAAGTAAAAACCATCTTATAATTTGGAAATTCTCTTCATCTTATGAAGATCAAATTTATCTTCATTTCTAATAATCTTTCCTCTCTTTATTGTGTTTTTCAAACCGGACTATTCAATAGAAGCTTAAAAATATCAAAAACATCCTCCTTGCAGTTTTCTCAATTAAAAAATACCAGGAGGCTTATTCAAATGTTCAGAATCTCTTACACTATGTTATATGATCATTCCAGTCCCTCAACACATATATCATTATGATCAGGAATGATGGAGCTTACCTCAGCTAATTTTGAGCATTTTGCAAGGGGGAATAAGATCTTTCTTGAATAAACATCCTGGCTTAAAACCCTTGGATCAGTTATTTAAACTTGAATCTATTATGCTCTACTTGGTTCCTCACCAACCTTCCCTTCTAAAGCATACCTGTGTGTAATTTCTATCCGGAGGAGAATATAACCCTTTTATCATGAACGATACACCCCCCATAATATTATTTTTGAAGGAATGGGTATCAAAAAACACCAGTAGTTGGGAACTCATTTTTTTGGTCTATCTATCGTGCTTCATGGTTTAAAATTGGTCTTCACGGATTTAAGAACATACAGTCTTGTTTTCTAAATTCAGGGAAGTATTTTAGTATGGCTGAGTTACCATAAGTTCAAATGATAGGGTAGGTGTAATATTTTCTTGTGGAAGGTTGATCAAAAGTGAAGCTTTGAGAAAACTAGGAACATGGAACTTGTCTAAGAATGTTAGGTTAGGAATAAGAAATGGAGTTCATATGGATGGATAGTGATGGATTTCCCCACTGAGAGGGTTTCCTAAAACTAGATGGTGAGCCTCCAATCCATACATTCCACTCCGATATTGAGGGGAAAAACATCATAATGTCCAACTTTATATGATGGATATACCAAGTTGGCCTATATGAGTTCTGGAAAGGGTACCATAAAAAAAATTTACCACCTTCATTTGACATGGATCCTCTCTAGACCATACTTGCCTTCATCATTTGGATATTGATATGAAAATAATCATCACACATGAACTAGCTCCAAATTAGCATACTCCTATTCTTGAGCAAATATGGATTAAATGAATAACCATATTGGGTGTAGGATCAGATTTCGTGCTTGTTACATGTCCAAGTTAAGGCTACCAAACTAACACAAAAACCTTGAAAACTCAAATTGAAATCGATACCTGAAAGTAGATCTGAAGATGTAGATGGAAAAGAAAGCTGATGTAGAAAAGACGAAGCACAACGAGCGATTCTGAAAAAGTAGATATAGAAACCGGCAAGAAACAGATGCTTGACAGAAAAAGACACGTTTAAAAGATATTTGGGTGGGCTGCCCGAAAAAGTGGGTCTGGGAAGCGATAAGCTACCTCGGTGTCCTTTTTTTTCGATGCAGTCAGTTTTCAATAGGAAAGAAGCATACATGTTAATTAAAATATGTAGTAAATGTCTCTTTTTGATTTTAAAATGATAGAGAGAAATTAAATAGTAGAAATAAACCAAAAAAATAGGAAGTGTGAACCAATGCTGAATTTGGGTTCCATGAATTATTTTACCTGTCTGTAGGCAGATCGGCACTGATTAGGAAAATCGACGTCGACTGAGAAGATCGGCACGGAATGAAGATAGGTCAGCGTCGACTTGGGGAAAAATGTAGGAAGATTGAAAAAAAACAGTGAAGCTAGATGTCAATGTCCACTGGATCTGACAAGAGCGTAGATATATATGAAAGGGCTCAATTGTTGGTGTGCAAGGAATAGAGTCACAATTATAGATCCTCCTGTAGGAGAATATAATGTTAGATTGTGGTAGGGAGCAGAGGGTAGGTACTATGCCTATATAGGGATAAGATTTTGACAGGATTCATTCACTTAGATAGATATGGCTATAGAATTTAATGCTCAGAACTTCTACATTACTTCGTGTTTGGTCCTCTCTCTCTCGTCTCTCTTCTATTATAATTATACAGAATATGAAATACTGCCTTGCTAGTTTTGTAATTGGCGTGCGAGATGGAATCGGCGCGATCTGAAAAATGGATAGGCAGACTGAGATCGGTTGGTGCCGATAGTGGAACATTTTCCCAGAAATGCCATAAAGAGACAAATTGTTGGGAAGATTAAAAGTGATCCTTTCCAACCTAAGAATAGGAAATATCCACTGCTCAGTTTGAGTGGAGGAAAAAAATACGGGGGGATAGAATGGGATACGGAATAGATACGGGAGGTTAGGAATTGATATGGTGTAGATAAGTGGTTAGGATATATGTGAAATATAATTAAATAGTTAATAATTATAATTATCTACTGGTAAAAAATAATGGGGTGACATAGATGTTAAGGATAGATGTTTAAATCAAATATTAAATGTACCCTAAGGGAGAAGTGGTGAGGTAATCTTGCCCCAGATTATAAGAAGACGAACGTGCATTGGGGGACCAAAAATTGGATAAACCAATATTATAGGTGTCTAATTTTGCCTTTTTCGTAAGTAGATTTGTGAATAGTAAAAGTTTGAGTACGAAACAAGGATTGGAGAAAGGAAGAAAAAGATGTTTGATGTGATCCCCTCCAAGACTAGTGGTGGGATGGCCATAAAAAGAGCAAATTGATGCTAAGTTTGAGAAAAGGGTAGATGAAAATGTTGATGCCCAATAGATGCTGGAGTAAGATCTGATCATGATAATGATATGCGAACAAAATAAAAAGATTTAGGTGCAAGCATACTAAGGAACTGCACATTGGGTAGGGAAGACTACGGTCTCCGCATAAGACGATACGTTAGTACTAAGATCCACTGAGTGTAAGGAGGGGAATGGTAAAATAGTGAGGCACTAAAAGAGACACATTGGTAGGTGAATATCAGATGGTCTACAAAAGTCAGTACGAATGTAGTGCTTACAGACACCGCTTAACGATAAAGGTGCCTTAAAATGTGAAGGCTTCCATGGATGAGGGACATAGGCTCGAATGGACGATAATATCAAAGTATGTTGGAAATAGGAACCTTGCAGGGCAACAATAGATACCCAACAAAATAAGCCAAAGATCAACACTATGGCAAGGAAGATTAAAGAGATGAAGAAAGTGATGTGGAGATAGCTAAACTACACCCATCAGCAAAAATGGGCCGAGTCAGGTTGAACAACACAAATCGGTGATGACCATGGAAAACGGCGCCGATAGTCCCAATAAGCACTGATATTTTCATGACATAAAAATATGCAAACGGAAACGTGAACAATTCTTTCACCGTGACGATTGATTTAGAGAGAGTTAAAAATGATTTTGAACCAAAATGGAGCTTCTGGGAGCAGTTAGAAGCCAGAAGAGAACACGACCGGGGTAAGTGGTTTATAGGATAATCATTTTATATTATTTTTCTTTTTCTTTTTTTGTTGAAAAAAATTAGAATCAGTGGGAGACCAGAGCGTTTTTGACCCGTTTGCCTCCTAATCAAACGTCAATTGCGAAAAATTGACAATGATTAGATTTAAATCAGTGGCGATTTCACTTTCAATCGAGTCGACTATAGATTGCTCGACACCGATTGAAGTAAAATTGACGCCGATTGGACCGATGAATGACTAGATGATAAAATGTGTTTTCGATGTTCTTGATTTGGATGAATAGAAGCTAAATTGCTATGCATGTTATGATGTAGGCACGAGAGGGTTTACACATGTGGATGCCATTCCTAAGCTACTAGAGACCGTTCTCCCCAATTCAATGACACAGATTGGCACCACCTTAGAGCTAGCCGGCGGGGGCTCTGGTACTATCACAAGTGCCTCAAGATGTAGAGGTGGAGAACGAGTGTGACGAGGAGAATAGAGGACTGCACTTTTTGCGTTCAGGACAGGTGAGAGACCATCACCCATGAGGAATATACAGGAATACTGAGGTACCAACACCAGGGACCGATAGAGATTACTCCACGAGAGCACAATAGAGGGCCCTAGGATGATTGTATGGAGACAGGGCGGATGATGCAGAGATAATGTATTGGTGTGAGGATCGCCTCTCAGTATAGACAGGAGGATGCAGGAGTAGACGGATAGTGTGATTCATTGGTATCTCATATTTTTCTATGCAGATTCAGGCCGGTGGGAGATTCCTCCATTACTATTAATAGATTGTGTTTGTGACATCCTGTAGTTTAGACGGTGTTTGCATTTTACGATGCCATGATTAGCTCAGATATATTATGAGCTATGGAGGATACCATCGGCGGAGGAAAGGGAGTGATTTTAGTTTTGGCTCCATATGGGAATATGAGCAATAGAGTGATCAAGCCATTCGGGATTCCATAGATGCTAGCAATAAGTGGGGGCCATTGATTTTATGGATTCTGGTGATTGCAGGTTGACATGGCCCTGGGAGATACAGGAAGATCTGCATATGGTATGCCAAGTGCTCAGGACTGTTGACACTAGAGCAGGTCATCTCGAGACCCTATCAGGGTCTACCGACACGGGCCAGTCAGGAGGTTCACCTGGTGATTGAGATGGAGTAGGTGGTTAGGGGCCGCAAGCCTGATATGTGGGAGGTGTCCAGTTTATATAATTATTGAGCCAATTAGCCTAGTGTAGATAGTGCCAAACCACCTACAGCGCCATATAAGCGAGGGACAGTAGAAGACTGCATATTATTTTGATCTACGATGATCCATTAAGAGAGGCCCCACCTTCACAACAATGATGATGATGCCGGAGTGGATGAAACTATGCAGCATGGTAATTGGACAGAGCTACCATGACACCTGCCAGATCTATAGACGCGATGAGGAGGATATAGGCCGAGTGATGGAGGATGGAGAGAGAGCATTTTACCTGACGAGGACACACCGAAGGCCCTCAAGGAGATCAGATCTTTGACAAAGGAGAGGGATTCTGATATAGAGAGAGACACAGTCGCCAGGAGCTGAAATACAGCAATCCAGTAGAGGGATCGCTACCATCGGCATAGCAGGCCTCAGGTCCAAATATGGGAGGGCCTCGCTATGCCGATGGTAGCGATCCCTCTACTGGATTCTGTGTATCTCACTCCTGGCGAGCTGTGTCTCTCTCTAGTATCAGGGAATCCCTCTCCTTTGTCAAAGATCTGATCTCCTTGAGGGCCTTCTGGTGTGTCTGCGTCAGGGTAAAATGCTCTCTCTCCATCCTCTCCATCACTATGGCTATATCCTCCTCATCGGCGTCTATAGATGCTGGCAGGTGTCATGGTAGCTCTGTCGAATACCATGCTGCATAGTTTTCATCCACTCCGGCATCATCATCATTGTTTGTGGAAGGTGGGGCCTCTCTTAATGGATCTATCGAGATCAAAATAAATAGATCAGTCTCTCTACTGTCTCGCTTATATGGCCTGTAGGTGGTTGGCACTATCTACACTAGGCTGAATTGTCTCAATAATTATATAAACTGGACACGCTCCCACATATCAGGCTTGCGGCCCCTAACCACCCTACTCCATCTCAATCCCACCAGGTGAACCTCCTGACTGGCCCGTGTCGGGTAGACCTGATATGGTCTCTAGATGACCTGCTCTAGTGTCAACGTCCTGAAGCACTTGGCATACCAATATGCAGATCTTCCTGTATCTCCCAGGGCCATGTCAACCTGCCATCACCAGAATCCATAATCAATGGCCCCCACTTCTGCTAGCATCTATGGAATCCCGAATGGCTTGATCACTGCTATGTGCTCATATGCCCAATAATGGAGCACAAAACTAAAATCAATCCCTTTCCTCCTGCCGATGGTATACATCCATAGCTCATAATATATCTGAGCTATCAGGGCATCGGAAAATGCAAACACCTGTCTAAACTACAGGATGTCACAAACACAATCTAGTAATAGTAATGGGAATCTCCCACCTCCTGAATCTGGCAGAGAAAAATAGGAGATAACCATATGAATCAACACTATCCGTCTACTCCTGGCATCATCCTGTCTATACTGAGAGGCTATCCTCACCACCCCAGACATTATCTCTGCATCATCCGCCCTGTCTCCATACAATCATCCTAGGGCCCTCTATTGTTGCTCTCGTGGAGTAATCTCTATCGGGTCCCTGGTGATTGGTAGCCTCAGGATCCTGTATATGTCCTCATGGGTGATGGTCATCTCACCTGTCCTGAACCAAAAAGTGCAAGTCCATCTATCTCATCGTCACACTAGTGCTCGCATCAACTCTACATCTTGAGGCACTTGTTGATAGTACCAGAAGCCCCCGAGCCTGGCTAGCTCTAAGTGGTGCCAATCTGTGTCAGTGAAATTGGGGAGAACGGTCTCTAGTAGCTTAGGAATGGCATCTCACATGTGTAACACCTCTCGTGCCTACATCCATAACATCAAGAGCAATGTTAGCTTCTTATTCATCCAAATCAGAACATCGAAAACACATTTTATCATCTTATCAGTTCATTCGGTCCAATCGGCGTCAATTTACTTCAATCGGTGTCGATCAATATATAGTCGACGTCGATTGAAGTGAATCGACACTGATTTAATCTAATCAGTGTCAATTTTTCCAATTGACGTTGATTAGGAGGCAACGGGTCAAAAACGCTCTGGTCTCCCACTGATTCTAATTTTTTTCAACAAAAAAAGAAAAAAGAAAAATAATAATAAAATTATTATACTATAGAACCACTTACCCCAGGTCGTGTTCTCTTCTGCTTCTAACTGCTCCCAGAAGCTTCCATGTTGTTCAAAATCATTTTTTAACTCTCTCTAAATCAATCGTCACGGTGAAAATAAATTGTTCACGTTTTCCGTTTGCATATTTATATGTGCACGAAATAGTCAGTGCTGATTGGTACGATCGGCGCCGATTTTCATGGTCATCACCGATTTGTTTGTTCAACGCTGATTCGGGCCCATTTTTGCTGATGGGTTGTAGTTTAGCTTCTCCACATCACTTTCTTCCATCTCTTGATCTTCTTGCCATAGTGTTGATGCTTGGCTTATTTGTCTGGTCATTATTGTGCCCTGAGTGTTGCCTTTTGGCACATACTTTTGATATTATCGTCCATTTCGAGCCTGGTCCTTATCCATGGAGCACTCACATTTTTGGCACCTTAGAGTTAACGGGTCTGTAGGCACTAACATCGTCTGCTTTGTAGACCATCTGGTTGTCCCTACCAATGTGTCTCTTTTTAGGTGCTGACTATTTTACATCCCTCCTTACACTCATGGGTCTGTAGGTACTAACGTCGTCTCATGCGGAGACCGTTTAGTCTTCCCTACCAATGTGAGTTCCTTAGGTTGCTGCCCTAATTTTTATTTTTGTGCATCATTAATGATCAGATCTACTCCAGGCATCTAGTTGGGGCATCCAACATTTTCATCTACCTTTTTCAAACTTGGGATCATTTGCTCTTTTAGGGCCCATCCCATCCCTAGTTTGAGGGGGATCACATCATCACTTTTTCTTCCTTTCTTCCAACTCCTTGTTTTCGTCTCACAACTTTACTTATCACAAGTTACTTGACAAAAAGGGGCAAAATGTAGACACCTAAAATTGGTTATCCAATTTGGTGTCCCCCATGCACGTTCGTCTTCTTGGGTAACCTGGGGCAAGTTTACTTCACCACTTCTCCCTTAGGGTATTATTTAATATTTGATTTAAACATCTATCCTAAGTTTATGTCACCCCATTATGTTTTACCCATAGATAATTAAATATTAACTATTTAATTATATTTTCTACATATATCCTAACCACTTATCTACCCCATATCAATTCCTAACCTCCCGTATCTATTCTATCCATCTATCCCCCCTATTTTTTTTCCTCCCAAACTGAGCAGTGGGATATTTTCCATATTTTAGGTGGAAGGATCACTTCATCTTCCCAAAACTTGTCTCTTTTGGGCATTTCGGGAAACTGTTCCCTGATCGGCACCAACCGATACTCAGTCGCCACCGATTTTTCAGAGCGGCGCCGATTCCATCTCGGTCGACGCCAATTACAAATAGAAGGCCAGTATTCAGTTCTGGTTAGATAGTGAGATAGAGAGAGAGAGAGAGAGACAAACAGAAAGAATGAGAGAGTTTTGAGCATTAAGTCTAAGCATTATCTATCAAGTGAGAGTGAATCCTGTCAAAACTAATCCCTGAGAGGAGTACCGTTACTCTGCTCCTACCACATCAACATTATGAGTCTCCATCGATCTCTTGGTGACTCTATTCCTGCATCCAGCACAAGTGGAGCCTTGTCAGTATCCCTACGGCTCTTGCAGATCCAGTGGAGATTGACGATCTAGCTTCCACTGTTTGTTTTTCAATCTTCCTACAATTTTCCCCAAGTCGACGCTGACCTATCTCATTCGATGCCGATTCTTCTCAGTCGACGTCGATTTTCCTAATCAGTGCCGATCTGCCTACAGACAGGTAAAATAATTCAGGGAACACAAATTCAGCATTGTTTTCACACTTTCCTATTTTTATTGGTTTATGTCTACTATTTAATTTTCTCTCTATCATTTTAAAATCAAAATATAGACATTTACTTACATATTTTATCATGTATGCTTCTTTCCTTAATTGAAAACGTGGACTGACATCCACCGAGGGAGCTTATCGCTTCCCAGACCCACTTTTCGGGCAGCCCACCCAAATATCTTTTAACGTGGTCTTTTTCTGTCAAGCATCTGTGTCTTGCAGGTTTCTTAGATCTACTTTGCAGAATCGCTCGTGTGTGCTCGTCTTTTCTACATCAGCTTTCTTTTCCATCTACATCTTCAGATCTTATCTTTCAGGTATCGATTTCATTTGAGTTTTTCAAGGTTTTTGTGTTTAGTTTGGTACATTAACTTGGACAGGTAACAAGCACGAAATTCTTGATCTACACCCATATGGTTATTCATTTAATCAATATGTTGCTCAAGAATAGGAGTATGCTAATTATGGAGCTAGTTTCATGTGTGATGATTATTTTCATATCAATATCCAAATGATGAAGGCAAGTATGGTCTAGATATGGATACATGTCAAATGAAGGTGGTTAAATTTTTTTTTATGGTACCCTTTCCATGAACTCATACTATGCCAACTTGGTATATCCATCAATATAAGTTGGACATTATGAATGATTTTTCCCCTCAAATATCGGAGTGGAATGTATTATTGGAGGCTCACCAATCTAGTTTTAGGAAACCCTCTCAGTGGGGAAATCCATCACTACCATCATATGAATCTCCCATTTCTTATTCCTAACCTACACAATCTTAGACTAAGTTCCATGTTCCTAGTTTTCTCAAAGCTTCACCTTTTGATCACCCTTCCACAAGAAAATATTACACCTACCCTATCATTTGAACTTATGGTAACTCAGCCAAGAACTAAATACTTCCCTGACTTTAGAAAACAAGACTTGTATGTTCTTAATCCTCGTGAAGAACCAATTTTAAACCATGAAGCACGATAGATAGACCAAAAAAATGAGTTCCCAACTACTTGATTTTTTGATTACCCATTCCTTCAAAAATAATATTATGTATCTTTCATGGATAAAAGGGTTATTATTCATCCTCCTGGATAGAAATACACACATGTATGCTTAGAAGGGAAGGTTGGTGAGGAACCAAGTAGAGCATAATAGATTCAAAGTTTAAATAACTGGATCCAAGGGTTTTAAGCCAAGGAGGTTCATTTTCAAGAAGATCTTAGTCACCCCCTTGCAAATGCATCAAAATTAGCTGAGGTAAGCTCCATCATTACTGATAATAATGATATATGTGTTGAGGGATGGAATGATTCATATAACATAGTGGAAGAGATTCCTGAAACATTTGAAGAACATCCTGGTATTTTAATTGAGAAAACTGCAAGGGAGGATGTTTTTGATATTTTAAGCTTCTTATTGAAGAGTCCGAGTTTGAAAAACACAATAAAAGAGAGGAAGAGATTAGAAATGAAGATAAATTTGATCTTCATAAGGATGAAGAAGAATTTCCAAATTAGAAAGATGGTTTTACTTAATGCAGTGACCCTCATCATCCTACATGTTTAGAGATTGATTCATTCTTGGAGGATTGCAAAAATGTGGTAAGATTGACATAAGTTTCTATAATGGGTCAGGGAGAACTTCATGTCATTGAGGAGGATTATTTTGAGTTTCCAAACTTCTCATTTGAAGTTGAGGATGAGAGAACAAGGGTGGAAGAAAATTTTTTTGCACAAGAGAAAACATATTAGGTTTCTAATCAACCTATAAGGATCTCCCATGAAGAGGAATGTGTCTCAACCATCTCTATCCTTGGATTTGAATGTAAAGGAGATGTGAAAATCAAAAGGATTAGTCCACTGGTTCCCAAGGTCAGTTGCCCAATCAAATACTTGACTAGTTTAGAATCATATAAGGAGTTGTAACCATTCATGCATAATTCAGAGCATGAGGAAGAACATCAAGATATCAAAGGTAATATTCAACACCTATCAAATCAAAATGTAAATAAAGATGAAGAGGTATACATTCTATATTTAGATGATACTTTATGTTATAAGTAAGTGCAGTGCAAGTAATGTATTCATTTCCACCATGTGATCTAGTTGTAAAACTAGTCACATTATCCCATTTTGTAAGGAAGGGAAGATATTTATGCCATTCCATAACTGGTTTTGTTTATTTTCCTTTTCCTTTGGTTAGATTAGGATTAGTTTAGGTTTTCTTATTTCAAAACAAGTGATTGTGAACACTTTGCATTTCTTCACTTAGAACATCTAGATTATTTATATTTGTACATAGTTTTAGGCATTTGTTGTTATTACACAATCCATTTTAGATTGATTTCCATTGTGAAAATCAGAAGGTTTTGGGACAATTTATAAGCTTTATTCAAGTCTCCAAAATATCAGCTTTAAATCGGTGCTAAGTTATTTGGGTTCAGGGACATAACAAAATGTTTGAGATCATTTTTTCTTCAAGGTTATGTTTGAATCCATGCCCAATGAATTAATCAAGGATGCTGGTATTTATCATCTAGTAGGATGATGTCCCTTGGAGGTCACCAAAAAACTTTTACTAAAACAAGATCACACTTCATTTTGGGAAATATGTACCCATTTCCCCTTGAAGGCTTCATTTTTTTATATTTTTACATATTTTAAGCATTTGGGAATATTCAAAAATGTCTTCACTTTATTGGAAATTCCCCCATTTTCCCAAAAAATTAAAAAATTCTTCAAAATATGCATATTTTTTAGTTTTAGGGTTTTGTAGATACTTCAAAGTTCTGTAGTTTTGGGGTTTCAGAGCTTCTTTGCAATTTTTTAGTTTCAACATCTGGGAGTTGTTTCTCATTTTTTTAGTTTCGAGGTTAGGGAACTGATTCATAGTTTTACAATTCAAATTTTTTTAGTTTTGGGTTTTTGGAGCTACTTCAAAATTTTATAGTTCATAGCTTTGTAGTTTTGTAATTTTTTCACCACCTGTGCGGATCAATGTACAATCTTCGCTCATAATGTTTTATCTAGGTCACATAATAAGACAAGATTTATATCATTGGAAAGGTATTAAAGAGTACTACATTGTTGATGTATTTTTGGGTTGTAACAAACTATATTTTGGGATAAAATTCAAAAAAATAACTGATAGCCATTTTTAGGTATGGGATATATAAAATTTGATGATGCCCATGCTAGGTTTCCAAACTTGAATGCGAATTGGTCCTTAAATTGAATAAGTTTGTGGTATTATTAACTTAAAATTTACTCCCCCCTCTTATTATTCTATATATGTAACTCATTATTATTTTAATGTATACTTCTCCATTTTTACAAAGACACCATGCCAAAATGGTGTCCTAAACTTGTTTGAGTTATAAAACTACGTTTTTGGATCTTTCTCAATATGTCCCAAATGGATGTAACATATGGTGTATAATTTAGAGAAATTGAATATGGATATTGTGGATCTTATCTTCCATTTTATTACGTTTTGTTGTGTCTCTTACCTTTATGCTATCTCATTTTATGTTGTGTACAAGTTATACTTGTAGGTTTTCCTTTTGTATGTGTTTTACAATGTGTGCAATGAGTAGATTTACTTGTTTTGGTTCTATGGCACACTTGTATAATATTTCCTTCCTTCATTTCCTCCTCATTTTTTCCTCATGGATATTTATCCCCTTCTTCCTGATGCTATGATATTTCTTAGCTTAGGATTTTTTTATTTCATCTGTAGGAGTATTTTTAGCATTAGGATATGTAGAGGAACCATCATTCTCTAGAGGTTTGTATCAAGATGCAAGGTCCCACACTTGGAGACAATCCCATGTTAGCCAAAAGTAATGATCTTCCATGGTCATATTTATGGTGCTAATTTTACACATGGATAGATTCTTCTACACTTGTTTATCACTTAGCATAAACACATTATACCACCTAACTACGTCTAGGCTATCATGCATTAAAATGCTTAGGTGGATCCTAGTTGGGACACACCACCCAAACCCCTATGATGTTGTGATAATGTGATCCAAGATCGATCATTGATAAAATATAAATGCACAAAGTGAGTAATTTTGTAACAGAGGAACCAAACATGATCTAATATATATCTTCTATTCAAAATTATTAAGAAATAGCTTTATAAGAAGTGTATAAATAGGAAGTGGGGAACTATAACCACCACCTAAAAATTTAGAGAAGTGTAACTCCCATCTATCCTACATAAACCTAAGTAAGCTAAATACATGTATAGGAAAAACCATGTAATGGAATAAAAAACCTACACTAACACACCCTTAAGTGTAGCTTAGGTGGGTAGAAGAAATGGGTCCTAAAACCAGACCTGGTGATGTACCCATTTACAAAGGAAATCCCTTATAAAGTGGATAATAGGATAAAACCCATAGGAAACACTCTTCTGTAAAAGAGAGAAAAGAGAAGTACATGGAGAATCCCCATTTGTATATAAGACCCCTTGTAGAACATAAATAAGCCCCCAAAAAATATAAATAAATTTAGAAGAGGAGAAGAGAGGATAAGGTAGCCCCCTCAAAAGATGATGCCTCATGGATGCAATATCATATTTTCAGAAGAGGAACCAATCAAGACATAATCCCAATCAGGAATTATCATAGAGAGCCATGGATCCACTGAATCAAATAGTACGCTAGTGAGAAATGTGAGTCGTGAATTACAAAAAGGTAAGACTAAACACGCACACACACACAAATTGGCATGTTACTAAGAACAATGAGATAAATGTAAAAGGAAACAATGACTCTAACTAAAAACATTTCTCATCATATTAGTTCGATAATTATATGTACAAGTAAGAGGAGGGAAGTGCAACTACTACCTAGATCAATGGTGAATAAATATCACTAACTGATACTAGAAGTAGAGATGACTCCACACAACTAGTAAGATAAATCAACAAAATTAGTGAGCTAACTCCATACAACTAGTACACCTAAACAAGATAACATAACAAGTGTAGATCTAACACAAGTGTAATAATTATCCTAATAAACAAATAAACGTATAAATAATCATGTATATTGACACCCTCCTTAAGCACATGGTAGGTGGATGGAAAATAAAGCGGATATTATCAACAAGGTACCCACGTACAATGAATGATGAGGTACCCAATGGAACGAAAGACAATAAAGAATCTCTCATAAAATGGGGAAAAAGGAAGATACCAATGGAAAAGGGAAAGAGAATGAATTAATAAAGGAAAAAAATGGGAGAGTGTGTATGCAAACTATAAGGTTCTACCAGCACCTCCAAAATCTTATAAATATGTTTTACCAACATGAACCAAAGAAAAATGTAAACATAATCAATCTACAACTTGTAAATAAAAATATCAATTGAAAAACTTGTAGGATAAAAATAGACACACTTAATACCAACATGAATTTGATACCATATAAGATAGCACCATGTATCTGTTTAATCAAATATTTTACTAGTGAGAAATGTGATATGTGAATTTCACAAAGGAAAGACTAAGCACACACACACACACACAAATCTACAAGTTACAAAGAACAATGAGATAAATGCAAAAGAAAATAAAGGCTCCAAATCAACACATTTATTATCTTATTATCTCAATAATTAGATGTAAAAGTAACTATATTACATCTCACTAAAATCATGAGTAGAGATTTTACTCCACTAGTTTATACTTTACATTAAGTATACTCATGTGGTAGTAACACCTATATCAGTGATGAATCTCACTAACTGACATTGGTAGTAGAGATTACTCCACACAACTAGTAAGATAACTCAACACAATCAATGAGCTAAATCCATATAACTAGTACACCTAAGCAAGATGACACAAAAAGTGTAGATCTAACACAAATTCAATAATTATCTTAATAAAAAAATTAAAGGATAAATAATCACATATACTAACAAGAATGTTAGATGCTTCATTGAAATACTAAGGATTAGAGGTAGAGGACAAATTAACATGTGGAACATCCTGGAACTATGACTGTGTCTACCCATTATTTGATGGATGACTAAGAAAATCATCTACATCTTATGGTTTCTATTAATTCCAAATCAAACTAGAAGTAAAAATATTAGAATGAATTCATCCAAAAATCTGTAAGACATGAGGAAGTGGACCTAAAGATGGAGAATATATAAGAGAGTCATCAACCTATGATACAAGACTATAAGAGAAGTGATGAAAATCAAGATGTGTATAATTAGCCTCTAAAACATGACTACAAGAGGAAGGATGCGAGTCCTCATTGTTTAGATACTCTAATTTGGAAATTTATCCTTTGACACTATTGATCTTAGCATTGTACACTTACATGTACAAATTCACTCTCCTCACTCTTACATATCACACCCTGATAGCTCTTTGATTATTTTATTACCTTTGCACACCTCTCTATTTTCATTTTTGGAAGTTTAATTTCACAAAACACATCTAGAAACATCTATGCTATGAACCATAAATTCAAAACTTTTTTTTTTCCATCCTAATCAAAACCTCCATTTTCGGTTGGGTTGTACAAATCTACAAGCTGACCCTACTATATGGTTTTTGACCGACATGTTTTGGGATAATTCTTTCAATTATATCATATTCTTATGAGAAATTTTATCCCCTTTGTAAACATTTCATGACATGATAACCTTCATAAGCATATATAAGAAATTAAATTATACCGCATTTGAGAACCTAACACTTTAAGAACCCCTCCTGTAAAAGTAAGCAAAAAAGGCACTCAAATCTCTAAACTATGAAATAATTCATGTACATCCATTACGAGGCTCCCTCTAAATAACTTAAGTCTCCTTCCAGGTATAGGAGTCTCTATCTTCATTCTACAAGTAAGAAAATTGACCCTTCCCAAGTATTTGAGCAAGTGTGAAACTCAAATAAAGCATTTTTCAAAGTATGTTTATCAAGTTCTGATTACACTACAATAGATATCACATGCTAGGAGAACAACATGTTATTGGTCCCTCTATGGGGTAGTAGCAATGTTGATGGTGCATAGGGGTGCTTATAACCCATCTAATTTTTTTGGTAGGAAATCCTTGCACTATAAGGGTTCTAGGGTTTGAACAAAGTTTATAGAGCCACTTTGAATGTAAGAAAAGAATATTTCCACACAATGAAACTCATTTCCTAGAAAGTGAAGCACTCAGGAATTTGTAGATCTAGATTCCAAGTAGGTATAAGACCATACAGAAGGTTCAGGACCGTACATACACTTTTGACCTAGTTGTACGATTTTAAATAGGTTTAATTTTAGGTGTAAGTTTTAAAAAACAATCATTTTCAGTCTTAAATCAGCATGTTCCCACATTTAGATCACCAAGACTCTTCGAGATCCACATAGAATCATCTACATGCAAGTATCCCTTGTGTTTTTTATAGTTTCTAGATCAATAGCCACTTTGAAAAGTGTTATTTTGATTTGTGCAATTAATATTGGAAGTCAATTAAATTAGAATATCCACTTACAACATTATTTCAATCATTTATATATATGTTATTTAAAAATTATTTTAAAAATAAAAAAGGAATGAGAAGATTCAATAAAATAAAATCATTTAGTGAACCTGACATTTTCTAATCAAACATCATAGCCCTAACCCTAGTGGATTTAGGTTTTCATCTAACATTCATGTCTAATTTTTTTGTATCAACATTATACCTTATTGTTGTATGTTATATGTTCTATTTTTTTTTTTTTGACTCTTTTGCTTCATCATGCTGACTCTTTAGGATCATTATCAATATCTATATAGCTTATCCACAACTCATGTTTCCAATATCTCTTATGCTTACTATTCTACCCAAGTCCATGATGATATATTTGCCAATGCTATTTTGAATATCAATAAATATCATGCAAAGGTGATGGTTCTAATACTAATTCTAACCACCATACAAAAGATATTCCCAAGGATGAGGAAAAACATTTCTTACATGAAAATATGAACCACATTGATATCCTTCTATATGTTGTAAGAGACTAAATCAAACATGCCTCAATTGACACATATACTATACCCACCTCTACTGTGCCTACTTCCTTCGAGACATATAACATACCCATGTAAAATGTATCTATGCATATTCCTGAAGCCATTATTACTACTACATATCTTATCTACAACCATAATGGCTCACATTCCTCTTCATCTAGCAAACAATTTCTTGAGTCCCTAGTGCATTTTCTCTAAGCACAAATTTAACAATTGAAAAAAGGTTCCTCTCATGATTCCAATGCTATGGAATATTCTCAATTAATACATAACCCAATTACAGCTAATTATGTTTCTATCCTTTTCCTGTTGGGTTTGTTGCACCTAAGCTTCCTATCTATGATGGAAAGGGTGATCCACATGAAAATATATGATATTTTCATGTTACTTTCTTTGACTATGTATCTAGTGATTTATTTCTTACCAATTTATTCCCTAATATCATTAAGGATGTTGCATTGCAATGGTTCTATAATATGCACACACATTCTGTGTATTCCTTTACTACACTGGAAAATAAATTATTAA
The DNA here is from genome assembly GCA_019776745.2 of Taxus chinensis. Lineage (NCBI taxonomy): Eukaryota > Viridiplantae > Streptophyta > Pinopsida > Cupressales > Taxaceae > Taxus > Taxus chinensis. Next base: position 249,531,750 of record CM034149.1, read on the forward strand.
AAAAAATCTCAAACAACATTGGGGATAAGTTATCCTATGTAATTTTTTTGAAATCAAACAAGGATACAAAGAGCATATTAGTGACTATGTCTTGCTTTATTACACACTTCTTATTAAGATGAGAAATGCATTAGCTAATAGTGAGTTACAAGACCTTTTTAATCAATTATTTTTCCTCCATTGCAAAAATTGGTCATATTCAACAAGTTTCAATATTTCAACCATCAATGTCATACACTAAAAGAGCGTGTATCTAAGCTATTACATAGGAATAAAATCAAGTATGTTTCTAGTGCCTATAACAATTCCAATGTAAAGTTCC